>JARFIW010001412.1:0-35000 GCA_036346225.1 Platerodrilus igneus
CTGTCGATATATATCGAAAAATTGGTAGAAATTATCAGCACGACACTTTTTCCGAGTGTCGTCTAGACCGAAAATTAAAGGATTATTTAAAAATGGTTAGACACTGGAACTCAGGCTAAAAGTGGTCGTAGTTGTTACAACTCATGTAGAACTGTCGATATATATCGAAATACTCGGTAGAAACGATCAGCATGACACTTTTTCGAGTGTCGTGCTAGACCAAAATTAAAAATTATTTAAAATGGTTGAACACTGGAACTCAGGCTAAAAGTTATCGTAGTTGTTGGAACTCATGTAGAACTGTCGATATATATCGAAAATTGGCTAGAAATGATCAGCACGACACTTTTTCCGAGTGTCGTGCTAGACCAAAATTAAAAATTATTTAAAATGGTTGACTACTGGAACTCAGGCTAAAAGTGGTCGTAATTGTTAGAACTCATGTAGAACTGTCGATATAAATCGAAAAATTGTTAGAAATATCAGCACAACACTTTTTCGAGTAACAAAATTATTTAAGGTTAGCACGGAACTCAGGCTAAAAGTTTCGTATTTTAATCATAATGTCGATATATCGAAGTTCCTGAGTTCTAACAATACGACCACTTTTAGCCTAAGTTCCAGTAGCTAACCATTTTAAATAATTTTAATTTGGTTAGCACGGAACTCGGTAAAAGTGTCGTAGTGATCATTTCTAGCCAATTTTTCGATATATATCGACAGTTCTACATGAGTTCCAACAACTACGAACACTTTTAGCCTGAGTTCCAGTGTCAACCATTTTAAATAATTATTTAATTTGGTCTAGCACGACACTCGAAGAAAGTGTCTGTTGATCTTTCACCAGTATTTCGATATATATCGACAGTTCTACATGAGTTTTAACAACTACGATCACTTTTAACCAGAGTTCCAGTGGCTGACCATTTCTAAATAATATATTAATTTTCGGCGTTATATAATATATATATATATATATATATATATATATATATATTATATATATATTGCTGTGTAACCTATATTAGAATCAAGACTCCCGAATTGGGCGTCAAAATTTACTGTGTATCCTTATAGGAATCGCCTCAGCTCCTGATATAGGGCGTCAAAATTATGCCGTGGAACTCGGATAAAATGCTTACCAACCATAAATTATTTTCGAAATTTTTATAAAATTTCGGATTCAACAATAAACAAATTTTCAAAAATAACTAATTTAAAAAAATTATCCTTACCCGTTTTCTTCTCTTCCTCGGTTGAACGGCCTTCTTCATCTGCTTCCGGCTAACTCATTCGGATCTCCTCTTGGGTATCTAGATTCACCCGCATATTCTCAATCATACACACACACTAGCAATAAAACCTCAAATACAACCAACACACAAGCTTTTATTTATAACTATTTACAAATTAAATGCAATATAGTCCATATTCCTTTGATCACGTTACACTTCAGAAAACCTTATTTTATAATGTCCAGTATTTTATTTTTAAATCATTAAACACATAAATTGTACCCGGAGTAAATGGTCCTTGAATAATACCTTCTCTGAGCTCAGAATAACCCAGCTAATTATGCATTTGCATACTTTTAAAACAAATAACAAAGCAAAGCCATGTACTCTTTACAAAAATTGCACGTTCTGATGGAACGTTTAAAAGCTTTATAGACACCTTCGGCTTTCTAGTTAGATACCATAATAAAGTTTTTACGCGTATTAAGTTCAATACGTAAAAATACACACTACCTTGAAATTTCACGCTCATACTTTCTCCCAATATTCACAGTTTATAAAGTCACAATTCAAATCGTTACCTGGAAATTTATAGTAGATCTCTGCTTTGTGGATGATGCCGTCTATTTCTTCGATCCGTTCTGCTGGTCGTTTCTAGTTGTTACTAGAAAAACTCCATCCAAATTGAACTGCAAACGCTGCCTCCCCGGTATAACCAATTCCAAATTCCATTTAAAATTATTTCTTCATTAATTAGATGCTTCAAACCACGCTACTTAATGTCCCGACACGAGTTGATTATAATTATAGATGATATCTATATTAAAATGTAATTTCGGCACACTTAACCGCGTATTTAATTAAGAGACTATCACCTTGTAATATAATTTAACTGATCTAGTAATACTTACAACTCGTGATACTTAGATACGTTGTTTGGAGCGATCGAAAACTTAAGGGCCTTCACCACGTTCTCCAAAGGCATTTATACACTCCACATGTAACCCTTCATACCTGCTTAACGCGAAATCCCCTGTTAACACCATTCATTCTAGTAATTTTGCACTCCACCAATATCAAATCCCGCCAAAATTCCGCACGTCGTTATCATAATTTTTAGAACAATACGCTACACTAATCTTGTGTTCGTTTCAAACCAGACTAAACATATCGACCAATCGTAGACCTCGTGACGCTTCACAAATCCCTCCTATCCTATTGTGGTCTCTTGCCTACGCATTTTCTCCGTCCTTTTCTAACCTAGTCTGAGTGGTACAAAATCGATATTTCTGATTCCTTGCTATTCACATCATGTGAACTCGCTACGTGATTTTACTAACCCCTCATTAGAATATTCAGAGAATGTTTGCGACGGTTTTACAATATACGTAGAATCTGCATGTTTATCTACTCAAATTTATTAGAACCTGACATTTAAAAGTCTGCAGGTGCTCGATCGTAACGAACGTTTTAAACACAATTCTCCGAGCTTCGGTTCATGGTATTTTCTGACATCGAGCCCCATCGTTGAGCCGTCATTAAATGTTGAGCATTTAATGTAAAACTGTCGAAATATATCAAAAAATTTGCCAGAAATGATCAGCACGACACTTTTTTCCGAGTGTCGTGCTAGACCAAAAATTAAAAAATTATTTAAAAATGGTTAGACACTGGAACTCAGGTTAAAAGTTATTGTAGTTGTTGGAACTCATGTAGAACTGTCGATATATATATATATATATATATATATATATCAAAAATTCGCTAAAAATAATCATCACGACACTTTTTCCGAGTGTCGTGCTAGACTAAAAATTAAAAAATTATTTAAAAATGGTTAGACACTGGAACTCAGGCTGAAAATTATTGTAGTTGTTGGAACTCATGTAGAACTGTCGATATATATCGAAAAATTGGCTAGAAATGATCAGCACGACACTTTTTTCCGAGTGTCGTGCTAGACCAAAAACTTAAAAATTATTTAAAAATGGTTAGTTACTTGAACTTAGGCTAAAAGTGGTCGTAGTTGTTAGAACTCATGTAGAACTGTCGATATAAATCGAAAAATTCGTTAGAAATTATCAGCACGACACTTTTTTCCGAGTGTCGTGCTAGACCGAAAATTAAAGGATTATTTAAAAATGGTTAGACAGTGGAACTCAGGCTAAAAGTGGTCGTAGTTGTTAGAACTCATGTAGAACTGTCGATATATATCGAAATATTCGGTAGAAACTATCAGCACAACACTTTTTTCGGAGTGTCGTGCTAGACCAAAAATTAAAAATTATTTAAAAATGGTTAGACACTGGAACTCAGGTTAAAAGTTATCATAGTTGTTGGAACTCATGTAGAACTGTCGATATATATATCAAAAAATTCGCTAAAAATTATCAGCACGACACTTTTTTCCGAGTGTCGTGCTAGACCGAAAATTAAAAAATTATTTAAAAATGGTTAGACACTGGAACTCAGGCTAAAAGTGGCCGTAGTTGTTAGAACTCATGTAGAACTGTCGATATATATCGAAATATTCGGTAGGAACGATCAGCGCGACACTTTTTTCCGAGTGTCGTGCTAGACCAAAAATTAAAAAATTATTTAAACATGGTTAGACACTGGAACTCAGGTTAAAAGTTATCGTAGTTGTTGGAACTCATGTAGAACTGTCGATATATATATATATATCAAATAATTCGCTAAAAATGATCAGCACGACACTTTTTTCCGAGTGTTGTGCTAGACCGAAAATTAAAAAATTATTTAAAAATGGTTAGACACTGGAACTCAGGCTAAAAGTGGTCGTAGTTGTTAGAACTCATGTAGAACTGTCGATATATATCGAAATATTCGGTAGAAACTATCAGCACAACACTTTTTTTGGAGTGTCGTGCTAGACCAAAAATTAAAAATTATTTAAAAATGGTTAGACACTGGACCTCAGGTTAAAAGTTATCATAGTTGTTGGAACTCATGTAGAACTGTCGATATATATATCAAAAAATTCGCTAAAAATTATCAGCACGACACTTTTTTCCGAGTGTCGTGCTAGACCGAAAATTAAAAAATTATTTAAAAATTGTTAGACACTGGAACTCAGGCTAAAAGTGGCCGTAGTTGTTAGAACTCATGTAGAACTGTCGATATATATCGAAATATTCGGTAGGAACGATCAGCGCGACACTTTTTTCGGAGTGTCGTGCTAGACCAAAAATTAAAAAATTATTTAAAATGGTTAGACACTGGAACTCAGGTTAAAGGTTATCATAGTTGTTGGAACTCATGTAGAACTGTCGATATATATATATCAAAAATTCGCTAAAATGATCAGCACGGCACTTTTTCCGAGTGTCGTGCTAGACTAAAATTAAAAATTATTTAAAATGGTTAGACACTGGAACTCAGGCTAAAAGTTATCGTAGTTGTTGGAACTCATGTAGAACTGTTGATATATATATCAAAAATTCGCTAGAAATAATTAGCACGACACTTTTTCCGAGTGTCGTGCTAGACCGAAAATTAAAGGATTATTTAAAAATGGTTAGACACTGGAACTCAGGCTAAAAGTGGTCGTAGTTGTTAGAACTCATGTAGAACTGTGGATATTTATCTTAAAATTCGGTAGAAATGATCAGTATGGCACTTTTTTCCGAGTGTCGTGCTAGACCAAAAATTAAAACATTATTTAAAAATGGTTAGCCACTGAAACTCTGGCTAAAAGTGATCGTAGTTGTTGGAACTCATGTAGAACTGTCGTAATATATCGAAAAATACGCTAGAAAGAATCAGCACGACACTTTTTCGTCAAGTGTCGTGCTGGTTACAATATACGTCGTTTATGCAAAAAACCTAATTGTTGCAATTTTTGTACTTTAATTACATATAGAGATGGAACTGGATTAGAACTAACGGGAACTCTTGCTAAAAGTTGTGACATTCATTGGTTTGTTATAGATTACAGGAGTAAGTGTCGTGCTAGATTCGCGAAGTTAGCACGACAATTTTTCATTTGCTATTTTTTTGTATTAAAAATGCGAAACTCTTTTTATTTTCTATCAGGAACTCTAGAACTATGAAAAGTGCTACTAGAACTATCATTGTTTTTTTAAAATTTAAAGAATGTCGTGCCAACTTCACAGGGGTTTACTTACAGGGGTTAAGTATTTAATATTAACTGCCTTCGTGAAATCCTCAAGGAAACTTTCTTTAAATTTCACAACAACTATATATTGTACATTTCATAAATATACTACAATAAATTTCGAATACTGTAACTTGGACAAAAAATTTTTTCTATTCGACTATCATGCTTTAACAGCATAAATGATCTTTGGCGGTTATTAGACGTGTAGTGTTACTACAACACACTAATAACAGAAGGGGGTTGTTTCTCAAACAGATACAAAACGCGCACCCACAAGCTTAAAAAATTTCTATTTTGACGAGCTAATTGTAACTCAAATCTAAAATAAAACAACTAACTAAACATAGATCCTACTATACCAAATTCATTCATCATACGCAACACTTTTCATTTTATAAAATATCTATAAGATTTTTCTTAAGATTCTACTTATATAACTTTATCTACAAAATAAATTATTGACAACTTGATTTTCTGGATCAACGACAGGGGAGTCTGGTGCATGATATGGCTTCAAATCCTTTACGTGCCAACGTCCAGCTCTAGAACCATCTTCGTTTTCCAGTTCATACGCTAAATTCGAAATTTTTTTACGAACTATACTTAACACAAATTTCGATGCTAACTTCGCAGTAAATTTATCACCAGCGTGTGAGAGCACCGTATTAGTTCTCCACACCTTATCACCAACTGAAAAAGATATATTTCTTCTTGTTAAATTGTAGCGATTACTATATCGCTCATATGCTAAATGTAATTTAGCACGTACATTCTTAAAGATTTTAAACAAACCACAACGGTCCTCAACATATAAAGGCCTGTCTTCAGGGATGATTTCAACATCCTGGAGTGACTCTAGACCGCTACCATAAAATTTTCCATTAACGGGAACATGACGCCCAAAAACTAAAAAATTAGGCGTATAGCCTGTGGCTTCATGTTTGGCTGAGTTAATCGCATACTGTATTTTTGGTAATTCAACATCTAATACGTCATGATTATTTATATACGCACGTATAGCAGTACCTATAGTTCACTTAATTCTCTCGACGAAATTGCACTGTGGCGAGTACACAGTGTTATACCAGATTTTCTGTATTTCGTACTCTGTACACAAGTTTTTGAAAATATTACCGGATAAATTAGGCCCATTGTCACAGATAATAAATTGTTGGACTCCATAAACTAAGAAGACTTTATTTTCTAAAAAATTTCGTATGGCTGGCGCCTTAGCGTTACGCAGTGTGCACAATAATGTAAAAAACTTCGAGAACCAATCTCCTACAACTAACAACCATTTATGACCTAATTTAGATCGGGGAAACGGTCCCATGAGGTCAACTGCAATAATTTGAAAAGGAAATTTGACGTCTTTTTTTGCGTCCATTAACCCTAGGGGAGCAGCGTTTGATGCTTTTTGCGCTCCGCAGGTCAAACAATTTTTACAAAAATTCATTACATCAATGTTCATTTTCGGCCAATAAAATTGCAATTTAACACTAGATAGAGTCTTAAAATAACCGAAATGACCAGAAATTGAGGGTTCATGAAAAGAACGAATGATATCTTTTCTTTGAGTTTTTGGTACGAGTTGCTTCCACTCGACAATGTTTGAAGAAATTTGTAAATTAGATGGAAAAAATTTATAAACAAACGCATGCTCTTCTTTCCATTAGAGATAATTATCTGGAGTCGATATAATCTTATCTCTTAACGACACATACCACGGATCAATATCTTTTAATTCTACTTGCAGTATTTCAGGAGGTGGAGCTTTGATACTAATTGCACGACTAAGACAATCAGGAACTACATTAAAATTTCCTTTACGGTGAACAAGTTTAAACGAATGCTGCCGAAGTCGCATCGCCCATCTAGCAAGTTTTCCGGTTGAATTTTGTAACTTGCTCAATCACTGTAAAACGTGTTCCTTCAACCCAAGGAAGAAACCTCTCAATAGCAAAAATTACCGCTAAACATTCCTTCTCTGTCACTAAGTAATTACGTTCAGTGCAAGTCAGTGATCTGCTGGCATATAAGATGACATGCTCAACATCGTCAACCATTTGAATTAAAACAGTTCCTAAACCTGTATCGCTAGCATCACATTCAACTATAAAAGGAAGTAAATAATCTGGCTGGGTCAGTAAAGGTGCAGATACTAATGCTTACTTAATCTGAACAAAGGAAAACTCGACTTCTGGATTCCATGTAATAGCTTGTCCTTTTTTTTCTGTTTAATCAAATTATTGATAGGTGAGACTAGAGATGAAAGATCTTTTATAAACCGTCTATACCAACTGCATATACCAATAAATCTTTTTACTTCTGTCGTGTTGGTTGGGCGCGGGAAATTGACCATTGACGAGACCTTTTTGGGATCTGTCCGAAGAGAAATTGAGCGTACTATATACCCTAAAAATTTTAACGTTCTCTCAAAGAAATGACACTTTTCTAGATTGATAGTTAGATTTGCATCTATAAGTCTTTCTTTAACCTCATGTAATAGATTCACGTGTTCCTCAAACGTTGGTGAACATAGTATCATATCGTCAAGGTAACAGAACACGAACGGTTCGAAACACGGACCAAAAATTGCATCGACCAAGCGTTGTTGTGTTTGAGAAGAATTCCTAAGCCCAAAAGGTACTACAACGAATCTATATTGACCTCGGCCAATTATACTAAAAGCTGTCTTGTCTTTGGCCTCTTCAGACATAGGTATTTGCCAAAACGATTTTCGCAAGTCCAAACTAGAAATGTAATTTGCTCCTCTTAACATATTTAATATTCTGTCTATACGTTTGTGAGCGGATAACTGTCATGAACAGTTACGTCATTTAATGTACGTCCATCAAAGTAAAATCTATATTCAGTATTATTTTTCTTTTTCACCAAAAGTATTGGGGATCTCCATGGACTTTGACAGGGTTCAACTACGCCTAACCGCAACATATCATCAAGCTCTTCATTTAATATTTTGTTCATATAGGGGAACAATGCATACGCTTTTTTTCGAATGGGAGCGGCACTGCCAGTATTTGTTTCCATATGAATTTTATTTGTGCGTTCAAGTTTATCTTCACGGTTAATTTCATTAAAAGAATTAATAACGGCTTCCGCCTGTTGCCTTTGACTGCCTGAAAGATCGTTTAATATAAAAATTTTTTTGCCTGCTCGATATCCGTCGTTGAACTACTAATATTCAAAACATTATTTTCCGAATGACCATGAACGTACCAAGTATCATCCTTAAAATTTGCTACTAAACCAAATAATTTTAAAAAATCACTTCCAAAGATGAAATATTGGGGAAGGGATGGTACTACTAAAGCATTGAGTACTCGACAATGTTTTCCAATTTGAATGAGTAATTAACTTAACTGAACCAACAGCAGTTGACACACCTTGACGATCAGAATGAAAAATTTTTAATTTTAATTCTCTAAGAATAGAAAGTGCTAAAGAGCCTACCACTGTGGTATTACAACCAGAGTCCAACAAACCACAAATTTGTTTACCAAATAACTGAACTGTAATATATGGACGATTATCGCACGTTTTCTTGTTAATCAACGTATCCGTTCTACATTTGCTAGATGATAAGTAAAATGTTTTAACTTTTTCTAACCATTGGACCAACCATCATCATTAAACAACTCATATTTATTTTTCTCAGAGATAGCCTTTAAAGAAATAACAGAAATTCGGCTATTACACTTCTGCTTTTTTATAAGTTTTTTTGAACATCTTGGACAGTTCGGTTTAATTACTCCTGTATAACCACAACCGTAACAAAATAATCTTTTAAAGGATCTACAAATGCTGAATGTGTGTCCATAACGTGAACAATTCTAACAAACATATTTTTTCACTTCTGTAACCTTCGATATTTTTTCATTATTGGAACTAGAAGACTGATTATTTAAAACTTGAACCTGTGGCAAAAAAATTTTTTTTGAAAGTACGTGACGGTACTGAAAATTTTTGAATCACATTAGATGAATTAATTGAGGGTAACGATTTCTTACTATCAATTCTCTTTTGAAAATCATTAGGTGAATTATAAATTAACTTGGTATTTGATACCGAAGCCTCCTCTAATTTCTTACATAACTTAGTTAAAGTCTGCATATCATGTATTTCATATAAAGCTAAATGAGTAATGTATTCAGGAAGTAAATTTTTCTCGTTAACCTAACTCTAGTTATTTCAGCAGGAAGAACCGGTAGACGCCTAAATAAATTTTCTATATGAGCTACGAATAAAACTACGGGTACACCTTTCTTTTGCTTACGATTTTTAACAGTTTTCCAGACCTTGTCTTCTGGATGTGGAGGGAGAAAATCTTCTTTTAAACGCTCAACTAAGGAGTTCCAATTCGTTAAAGAATTCCTAATACTACGATACCAAACAAGAGGACTATTGCTAAAAAATTCTACAACAGAGTCACATAGGTTTTCATGAGTGACTTTTTGTGAAACTGCTAGATCCTCTATTTTTTCTAAAAATGAATATAATTGATTTGGATCACCTGAAAATTTGATACCCCTAGCATCTACAGATACGAGTTGTGAAACATAAGTGACTGTCTGTGCAGGTACATTGACACTAGTTGGAGAAATTAAAGACGCATCTTGCGTACTTATATATTCATCCTTGTTGACTTTTTCAAAAAGATCAGCTTCCAACACTAAAACTTCATTTTTAAATTTTAAATTTTTGTCTGGATCTTCAATAGGAAGTAACATTCTCTTTATACGACTACTGAGATGTACTATTTTCGACACAATTCTTTTAAACATTGACTCTGAGGGATTTCCGTCAGTTTCTAATAAAACATTCTGAATAGATTTAATAGAAGTATTTATTTCTGCACATTCAAGCTCAAAATTTTCTCGAAATTCTTCTAAGTTAATTAAACAACCAGGCTTTATAGCCTCTTTTGCCAATAACCTATTTAGCATTTTTCTTTTATTAACAATTTTTCTATTATTAACTATACCCCTTATTCTCAATTGATAATTCAATTCTTCTTTAGGTAAGTAAACTACTTGAAAAGTTTTAGCCATTTTGAAAAATAATTTTTGTTGCTATACTACTTTATTTTTACTAATGAGTCTCAAAATGTTAGTTTTATTCTTTGAAATAGTTTCTGAATATTTTAACAATAATTAAAAAAGGGAACAAACATGAACAATTATATTCACTACTCAAATACATGATCAATCACTTATGGAAAATCGATAAAAAAAATTAAATCACACCCATGCGACCAGTTAAAAAAATTGAGGGCCTTGCGTTAAAACAATTCGAGACCGTACGATGAACGCAAGTGAAATATTCGAGCGCCACGTTCTGGGCGTTAGTACAACCTTTTTACTTTTAGTTCTTATTATGTTAGACTTAGGACAAACATCTTTCTAACAAAAGTCGTGCAGAAGATATTGATTTATCCGTATTAACATAAACTGACTTTTGTAGACTTCTGTACTAACTCTGAACTCTATCTTCAGCGGTTTTTATAGACTATCAGGGGGGTTGTTAAATAAATACGGATGGGTAGGGCGCCACTGTACTTATGCAAAGTATAAAAACTAAGAGAATCGCCAAGAAAATACAGGAACCTCAACGAATATATTCTGTTATGGGAATACAAGATTTTGTATTCATAGATGGTACAAGCGGTTATCCTGAAATAAAATAAAACGCATAGAATTACATTGGAGACAGCAGTTTGCGTCTCAAAATAATAAAATTAATAACTCAGACGTGTTCTGTGCACTTATAGAATTTTGCTGGTGACCATTGGTGCATGGACACTCTACTTATTAAATTTAGACACTCTTGGTTCATATAAAATTTATAGAATCTAAAATATATATTAGGTTGAATAAGTATGACTTTTAAGTGTTTCTTTAAGTGGGATTAACCATTTCTAAATTTATAAAAAAATTAGAGTTCTTGGATACTAATTCATATATTAACCAAAAATAATTCTATTTCACATTGACAGGCATTTACATTAATTTTGTGAGTGCTTAATTAATTTTATCAAATTCTATTAATAGTCTTGATTATATGGAAGCCTCTAAAGCAAATAGGCATTATAAATATCATTAACAAAATTATTAGTTTTTGTCATTTTGTCAGTACTGATTAAACGACGTACATTTTTAAAAAGTTACTTTTGTAATAGGGTCTTTTAATTAATACTTAAGCTTTATTAATAATTATCTAGTATAAGAAAGTGCTCAACTGTATAATAAATAATCATCATGAATAAGCAAATTTTAGTTGTCAAATCGTTAAGGTATTATTCATAATCTAAGTTTATAAACGGTTCGTTTAGATAAACACTTCGATTGAGCAAAAATTTAATTTAGTATAAAATTCGAAAATCTAAATTACTTTTAAATATTTTCTTTAAGATGTTAGTTTTCATGAAGTCAAACTATCAAGGTTACGGCATAATTACGAAGCGTTGTACTCCACACACATGGCTTTCATAACAAAAAAAAACGACTTACCGACCTTGAATGTAAAGTTCAAGTTGCTACAAACCATTAAACACATAAGCTCGAACCATATGAGGGCATCTAAAACTGAACAAACGCAGCAAACCTTGTTATCTGCTTTGTTGCGGCGATGCCTCGAATTTCGGAACCATAAAATCAAAAGCGTGGAATCTACGAGAAAAAGAGATACCTCATCTAATAACAGCTTAAACTACAAATTCCATTACTGTAGATCTTCATGTGTATAAATTCTATACGTTACAAATTAGCTGCATTGTATAACCATTATTAACATATTACCTCGTTGTTAAAGAAAAGCTTCTGTGTTGCGCTAAAGAAAACCAAAAAAATTAGTTTTAATTGTGTAAAACAGAAATTACAAACCATGATAAACTTCTAAGCTCACGGATCGATGTACTGCTTATAAGGAATAGCAAGCCTCAAGTCGCCCGTTAATATCAGCTTCTCCATGTTATCGCTAGGACGATAAAGGGCAGACTGTCGTAGTCTGGCAACAATCCTGATCTCTACACTTAAGTATCGAAAAACAAGCAGCTCCGCATAATCGCACTAAATTGTATTACCTTGAAGATAATTTATGTAATTTCTGAATAATATGAGCGACTTTTAACAAGACTTTAAAATACAAAGTGAAATATTTATAACGATGAATTTATTTACTATACAAACTGAACGAAAGAACAATAAATAGGGTGTTGCAAAATTACGATAACTTCCTTTTAATTAAGCATAAGTTCGAGATATACGATTCGTATTAATTTATAAAAAGAAAATTAATTATTTTGTAACACAAAACAGAGTTTATGTGTGTTTCGGCTAGAAAAGAAAAACAGAACGTTACAACTTAAATAAAAGTTGTTTGGAGCATGTCTCAAAATTTTTGAAATTTTTGTTTTTCATTTGTAAAATATAATATGGCTTCTTTGTATTTACCCATTTTAAATTTCTAATAAAACAAAGGCGAATAAAATTCTGTTTTATTCAAATATCGTTCATTGTTGTTGTCTACGTTGTCTACTTCTTGAGTAGCTCCGTGTCCAGGTACGGAGTATTTCATGGTGATACTATTCAACTCAGGATGATCTCTCATTGCATCAATGATGGCAAGTGAGATAAATAAATTTCTATTTTGAAAAACACAAGAGTCACTCCATGTAACCAAATCTGTAATATTGTTATCATCTAGAACTTTATCTAAAATTTTTCTGAATGTGCTGGCTAAAATATTACGGCTCTGCCTTATTTGACCTCAGTGCAAATAGCACAATACGTTTGACCAGTGGATGAAAAATGTCCAATCAGGTTGTAAATATTCAGTTTTGGAGAGTAAAAAAAGTCTCCTACTTCAGAACGAGGACAAGTTATTGGATTCTCTAAATCGAAGGATAATGTGGGAACTTTACTTTCACCATCCGTGGTTCTTTCCCTTCTCATTCGGGTTTTAATTTCAATGTGTTTCTAGTAAATTTCTTTTTCTTCAGATGTTTTTAATTTTAAATGATTCGAATTTTATACATTTGTCTTTTTTGGGACAAGAAAACCATAATTGAACTCGGTCGTAAAAATATATCGATAATTTGGCAGCAGTAAGGTCGTCATCTTTACATCATTTTATATATAGGTCCTACATTTTCACTACACTTAAATTTGCCTCCAAGTATTTTCGTTTAGTAGTCCGTCTGCAGTAATGGGAGTCTATAACAGGAAAACTATTTATATGAGTTTTTATTTCTTCCTTTCTTGCATTTTCTTTACTTTGTTTTCCCTACCATCTTATTTCATTTCATCAGATTCTAGGTAAACAGTATACACAGATTTTTGGGATATACTGGAAGCTCCCAAAAAGTATTGTTTGCATACTCGAATGTCTTCTCTTTTAATAAAATACATAAATGAGATATATTTTCGGGAATCTTTATCACCAGTTGTTTTTCGGACCGTCATAACTTGTTTTGTGGTATTTTTTAAAAACACATATTTTTCGTTTAGTGTTAAAGATCAGTATGACTTAAAAACCATGTCTTTCATCTTCCGATATTTGTTTTGCACAACTAAATTTACAATTCTGCAAACATTTCTTTTTGTTTTGTATACTCTTGGCCGCTACTACTTTTCCCCTCATATTTATATATTCTTCACCTGACTGACATTTCCTTTTTCGTACATTAAGTTTCCATCCAGGTGAATCCACTTTACGCTTTCACGGTTTTTGTTTACCTTCTTGCATTTCTTTCTGTGGTTGATCTTCTACATCTTCCTGTGTCGCAATTACTACAAGATGTTCTTTTTTAATTCGTTTGGACCGTCACATTAAGGTCATCAATGTATGACATTTCCTAAATCATCAAGAATTTCAATAATTTAAGTTGAATATTCTTGAATAAAAATATCGTCTTGGCACAAAACTGTTGAGCTTTCTTCGGAAGATTCTATTAAATGGCACTAGAATAAACACAAGAATTAGGTAGATCAAATTTAATTAAAATTACACAGCAAGTCAAATCATTGAAACATTTTATCTATAGTCACATTTTGGAACTTAAATTACTTCTGAATAATTTGAAGATTGTATTTTCCGTGTGTGGAGATGTTGGATTGTACCTTAGAAACAGAGATTTCTAAATAATAACTTTATGATGCAGAATCGGCTTCATCTTACTCAATACACGCTAAATTAAAAGATTCATTCATAAATTCGAGGGCGAAAATGTTACTTTGAAGAGATTGTTTCGAAGTGTGCATTATGCATACCGTAATTTAATGACTACAATGTAACAACGAATAAAGAGGTCATTCTTAAAATCTAACGTTGATGATAAAGTTAAACGTAACCTGCATATAAATTTAGAAATTATTAAATGTAATGAACATGGAAAATTCTTCAAGATAAGCAGCTATTTAAAAATTAACTTAAATAATTTAGTCGAGGATACTTTGTGGTTTTTTGCAAGTATTACTTTTTAAAATATTGTTTGTAACTGATATATGAGTGTTTGTCATTTAGTTTAAGATAGAATAAGTCTTAATCATACAATATTTGTTTTTGCAAGGATCTTTACCAGGAAAGCTTGTTATCAGAGTTCCAAAAACTCTGAACTTTTTTAAAGACAATCTGTCAAGGACTTTTTTAGCCAAAACAAACATTACAAGCGTGGGAACAAAAAGCCAGGTAAACTATTCATAAGAGAAAAGATTTACTGCTTTAAATTTATACCTAGATAAGGTGAGAGATATTTTGATCATTAAGCAAATAAGCATTTGTTAGGAATAATTTTATGCTTGAAAATGATTATGTTGTAGATGTGATTTTTTTTTGTGTAAGAAAAAACGTTTTTTACGTGTGTAGATGTCTTATGATATTGCTATGTTTAACTTCAGTTTGTTAACTTCATTAATTCCATTGAATTAGCCAGGCAAGGCAAAGTTAGAGAGGAAAGTAGGTCAACAATTTCAAATTTTACAATTTGCCTTATCTGTATCACAGCACTCTTCTAGCGGCACATCAAAGCGAGACGTTGTCACAGCTATATATATATATAAATATATCTATATATATATATATATATATATATATATATATATATATTGTTACATGCCGAAAATCGGCTATGTAAACATTTCTGGCACTAGTTTTAAAATATCAAACTGAAATCGCGCCAATATTTCAAAAAATAGACTTGTGCGTGCATTTTCGTCACTTTAGACAGTTGCGTCGACGCCAGAGAATGCGCAGACGCGGAGTGTGGAAAAAAGTGCGCATTTTCCGTCACGTCAGGGACTAGTAAACGAGACGTCAAATAGTGAGTATATCAGTGTCTTTTTTGTCTTCTTTTATAGATAATGTAGGTTTACTCTGTTGTACCTATTATCGTTCCTCTTTACCTGGTTGATCCTTTTCGTACCGCTACAGAAAGAAGAGGCAAGACAAATTAATTTGATTTCGACGAGGGCGAATGACGACCCACGCCTAACTAACGCCAAGATCCTATAGCTGCCATGTTGTGAAGAGCTCCACATTTTAGGTGAGTACATTTATCTTTTACTTTGTATGTGATACAAGTTGAGACGCATGAATGACGTAATACCTTGTTGCACAATATTATGAACGTGTTTATTATGTTACCAACTGTCGTAGTGGCTCTTATCAATTACGCGCGGGACTTTAACAGTATACCAGAGACTAGAACAGGGTGGAGTATAACAATATATATATATATATATATATATATATATATATATATATATCCACTTTATTGACCAGAAATCAATGTTCGATAGTAAGTTGTAATTATTTTTTGGGACAGTTTTGGTCAAGAATAGAATAAATGTCAATTACTCATTTATTTAAAATTACTTGACCTTTCGGTTTAATATTCCTTAATCATAAGTCTAAAAAGTAAGGTAATAAGATAAAATTAAATCAGCGTATAACTTACATTTAAATTTGATTAATACTATTTATAAAACTATTATACGATTTTTTGACAGTTATACAATTTGACAGAAGAATAAAATTATTTTTGCTGGTAACTAGAATAAACTAAATGTCACTTTGATATTAAATTATGAAAGTATAAGATAGAATGAATTATAAATCCACAACACTGAATTTAATGTTTATATAGTTCAGAGTAAACCACACTTATGTTATCGAGATCTTATTTGTTGTTTATGCTTTTTTCTTCTTTATTTATGTGAAAGAATTCAAGGAATAGGCGTTTCTTGTAGTTGTTTTCTTTTTCTAAAATTTTTGTTTCATTAAATGCTGGTGTATGGCTTGTAGTGTATATATGTGTGTGTGTGTGTGCATGCGTGCGTGTGCGCGTGTGCGCGTGTGCGCGCGCGTGCGTGCGTGCGTGCATGCATGCGTGCATGCGTGGTGTGCGTGCGTGCGCGCGCGTGTGCGCGTGTGCGCGTGCGTGCGTGTGTGCGTGTGTGCGTGTGTGCGAGTGTGCGTGTGCGCGCGTGTGCGTGCGTTCGTGCGTGCGTGCGTGTGCGTACGTGCGCGCGTGTGTGCGCGTGCGTGCGTGTGTGTGGTGTGTGTGTGTGTGTGTGCGTGCGTGCGTGTGTGCGTGCGTGCGTGCGTGTGTGTGTGTGTGTGTGTTTTTTACAGTTGCAATATTTATATTTCAACATAAATAAGTTACATTACTAATAAATACATGCACTGCATTCTCAATACCAATATCTTCCCGCGGCACCGCAATTAAGCATAACTTCACAAGAAGTGGCTGTTGCTCATACGCTCTTTTTTGAAGATTCGATTATATAGAATGAATAGTTTGTTGTTCCATTATTTGGATCTAGCCGTCTAATGTAATTTCCTTTTTTAACCTCAATGATAATGGCTTTTAATATTTCTTCTGATAGCAAGATCGTGTTTTATGTATATAACCGTATTATGTATTTAACGCTTCTCTCCTTGTGTTGTCAATTTGTCGCAGTTCCTTAATTACCATTGCAGCAAATATGGTAACTGCTGACCATACTTCTTTTGATTCTACCATTTTCTGGACCAACGTATTTGGACTTAGGTTTATTTTTGTAAGAGCAGTTAGTTTCTCACGTGGTTCGTTAAATCGTGGGCAGTGAAAAAATACGTGTTTTGCATCTTCAAGAACGTCAGTGCACATTGGACAATTAGGAGTTGTATCTAATTTAAATTTATAGAAGTATGCTCTAAAGCACCCGTGACCACTTAGAAGTTGGGTTAGATAAAAGTCTAATTCTCCATGACATCGATTAAGCCATGGTTCTATAAGTGGTATCATATGGTAAGTCCATCTACCTTTCTGCGATGTATCCCAACGTTGTTGCCATTTCGCTATTAATTCTGCCTTTTCTTCTTTCTTTTTCTGTTCTAGAGCTTTATCTCTATAATACCACTCCCGACGGTAGTGCGTTAATATTTCAATGGGAGGCATACCTGAGATAATGCATGCAGTTTCATAAGAAATTGTGCGGTATGCACATATTACTCGTAGAGTGCTTAATCTGTACACGGAAGAAATTTTACGGCAGTTCGATTCTATTTTTACTGCATTAGCCCAAATAGGAGCTCCATATAAAATTATAGATGTAACAACCGATGCCAAAAGTACTCTTCTACTAGTTTTTGGTCCACCAACATTAGGCATTATTCGTGAGAGTATTGTTGTTGTGTTTGCTGCTTTTTTGCTCACGTAGGACAAATGTTCTTTAAATGATAATTTGTCGTCGATTTTCACACCTAAGTAATGTACACTAGGACTAGAAGTAATTTCGTTATTACCTATATGCAGGTTTATTGTTTCACGTATCTTTCTGCTGGACACAAGAACGACTTCAGTTTTTTCTGCAGCTAGTTCAAGGTTTAAACTTTTTAGATATTGCCTAATTATTTCCACAGATTCATTGCAGATTTGTACGATTTCTTCCTTTAGCTTTGCAGTAACCACTAGTACCAAATCGTCTGCAAATGCTACAGTTTTAGCTTCATCCGGTAATTTCAGTCTTAGGACTCCATCGTATGTTAAATTCCAAAGTAGTGGGCCTAAAACTGAACCTTGTAGAACTCCACCTGAAATCATATATTGTTTTGGACCTTCATCAGTGTCGTATCTGAGGATTCTATTCTTAAAGTAGTCCCCGATAATTCTTCTTATATATGTAGGTACTGATGGTATATCAATAGATTTCTCTATGGAACTCCACTTAATAGAGTTAAAGGCATTTTTGACATCCATTGTTATTATTGCACAGTATTTTTTTGATCCTCTTTTCCATCTTTTCCCTGAAATTTTAGTCTGAATAATATTGAGAATCGAGTTAATTGCATCAATTGTAGAACGCGATTTTCGGAAACCATATTGATTTTCTGAAAGTACGGCTGCCTCTTCTATAGCCATTTCCAATCTGTTTTTTATAATCTTTTCCAAGATCTTTTCAGCTGTGTCCAGCATACATATTGGACGGTATGACGATGGTTTGTCAGGAGGTTTATTATCTTTGGGTAGTAATACTAGAAACTGTTTTTTCCACGGTTGAGGAAACACACCGTCATTTAAACAAAAATTATATACCGATGCAAAGATATCGGGACGGTTTCTAATAGCTATTTTAAGAGCAGTGTTAGGGATGCAATCCAGTCCCGGTGCTTTGTTGTTTCCTATCTTATTACAAGCATCTAGCACTTCACTTTCAGTGACTGGTGGTATATATTCTTCATCATAGGTTATTGCATTTCCATATTTTTCTTCGCATTGCTTTGGGAATAAGGTGTTTACTATTTTCTTAAGAAAGATTGGACATGTGGGTTGTGAAAAATGTTTTCTTTTTAATTTTCCCATTACCGTTTGATAAGGCCTTCCCCAAGGATAATCATCAATTTCTTTACAAAGATCATTCCAATATTGTTGTTTGCTCGACTTAATGGCAAATGTCAAGTTACTTCGTGCAATTTTATATTCCTCCCGAAGATTATTGAAGTTGCCTTTACACTGAGAGCGTTGATATTGTCTCCGTAAACGAAGACATTGTTTACGAAGTTCAGCAATGTGATCATTCCACCAGTAAACGTTATTGCGTCCTTTATAGGGTGACTTTTTGGGCTTTGATGCATTGCAGGCCTTCTTTAAAGTTTCTAGTAGTTGACTGGTTTTTGAATTTGCCGAACCTGATATTTTACATTCATCCAGTATAATTTTGAATAGTTCTTCATCAAAATGTTTACTTATCCAGCCATATGGTTTAACCTTTGGTATTTGGTTCTGTTTAATTTGGTTACGCACTTCATATAATATTGCGTTATGATCGCTGTGAGTGTAGTGTAGACACTTTCCAGTATAAATTGTTTTTTATTAAGGAGCTACTCATAAATGTCAAGTCTATTATTGATCCTATGTTACCTCTACTAAAAGTGTAAGAATTTCCTTTGTTTACTAACACTATGTTTAAAACAGAGAATGTTTCTAAAATTGTTTGTCCCTTTTGTTAGTTAGTCGACTACCCCATTCGATGGCCCATGCATTAAAATCTCCTGCAATGATAACTGGAGTTCGATCCCTCGCATCACTAACTAGTCTATCAAGGAAGCTAGTAAACTCTTTATATGACGCATTTGGAGAAACGTAACAACTATAAATATAAATGTTATTTATTTTAACACGCACAAAACCGTTGTCTTTTTGTCCATAATTTCTTGGAAAATAAACTTACCACAAGCCCAAATAGCGACTTTACTATTAATGTCTGCTACCCAACGCACATCTTTCATGTCTTTGTATTGTTCACAAACAATAGCCACATCAATGTTTAGTTCACTTATTGATTGTAACAAAAGCTTTTGGGCAACTTCACAATGGTTTAGGTTTAATTGTAAAAGCTTCATGTTTTATGTTTAAGAAATTCTACAGCACTCCGATATGCTGAACACTTTATGCTTCCTAGAATATGGTTAGTAGACATATTTTTTTCACTGCACAGGGTACACTTAGGGGAGTTAGCACATGTTTTAATAACGTGACCTCCTTCACCACACTTAATACATATATTTGAACGGTCTATAGTACTTTTGCAGTTCCGTGCAATATGATTATAGTCAAAACATCTAAAACATCTTAATGGATTTAATTTTTTCCTTATTCTACAAACTACCCAACCTATTTTTATTTTTCCTAATTCTAGTGCCTTTGTTGCAATTTTAGTTGGAAGGCTGATAACAACAGTCTGTGTACCACCATATGCATTCCTTGTAGACTTAATATGTATATCAGACATATCTTTAAATTCTGATTTCAAGGCATCATATATACTTCTTCTGAAGTGGTTACTTCGTCTAAATCTTTTATTTCCAACAGTATTTGGTCAGTTCGTGTTCTAACCTCCGCTTGTGGTCCCAATACATCAAGTAAAGTGTTTTGAAACTCTTTCGTTTTCGAATTCTCTGTTTTATGTAGCTTTAAGATAAGTTCACCGTTAGCTGTTTTGCAAATATTGCTAACATTTGACCCAAGTTCTTTTAGATCTGGTACACTTTTAACTTTCTTTAGCATGTCAGCATATGACATTTCACCTTTCCTTTTAATTATTATTGCATCTGGACGTATTCTTGAATTCTGAATTAATCTGCTTTTATGTTCTGCTTGTTTATCAATATTAAGGTTCGTGGGATTGATAGGATTATTGAATAGCAACGTGCTACACTTTTCTGCTGCTGTAGATTGAGATACTGCGTTACTTGCTAATGAGCCGCTTTGTTTGTGTAACGGAATGGCAAGTTTCTTTTCCATTTTTGGTGGTGAATGTTGAACCTTTAAATTAGTAACTGTCGCTTTATTTACTACTGGTGTAAATGCTGGCGTGCTCGTACTACTACTTTTGAATGTTTTCGGGGTCATACATGTACCCACATTATGAAGTACATTTACTTCGATGGCTCTGTATGTTCTATCATGTAATGTGCAGATATCACTTACCAATCTTCTAATTTCGTGGTGCACATTATGTTTCTCTTTAATGAACGACTGAAGCTCTATAATTTTCTTCTTAAGAAGTTCACATATGTCACGGTTCACATTGATAAAACTACAATTTGGTTCATTATTTAAAAATAATGATTCGGTTTTGCATAAATTAGTTTTAGTAGGATCCAACACTAAAGGTGCTGTTTTAACGCCATTTTCTAAAAGGGTTATGTCGTCAAGTGACTTGTCAACCAAGATGTCATTTCCAATCATAATTGTTATATGCGTTACCACATTTGACTAATTATTACGGTAAATAAGATCACGTTGCCTAAATCCAGGTGACGTAAAACTTGCTTTTGGGACGTCCAACCTTGCCCCGATGGCTGATCGGATTGTCCGTAACTCTCAGTCCCGACTGTCGGCGGCCAGATCTCCAAAGACGGCGAGCTTAGCACAACCGTGTTGTGTTCTAGCTATTGGCTGCCAGAAACCAGAAGGCTTGCACGCAATCCATGACGTTGAGGTGTACTTAACGACCAGGTACAATTTTATATCAGTAGTAGTTAAATTATCAGCTGATCCGAAAACTTTAAAATACTAACTTACAGTTCAAACACTTACTATTCAAAAAATAAATAAATAAAACGATTCAGCACATAACTATAGTCATTTTGATACTAAACACTATGTTTAAATTCACAAAAATCACTACTAAAACTTCAAAAAACTGGAGCCAACAATGCAACGCGTGTTAACTCGTGTGTGTGTGTGTGTGTGTGTGTGTGTGTGTGTGTGTGTGTGTGTGTGTGTGTGTGTGGGGGTGTGTGTGTGTGTGTGTGTGTGTGCGTGGTGCGTGTGTGGGTGGGTGCGTGGGTGCGTGGGTGGGTGGGTGGGTGGGTGCGTGGGTGCGTGGGTGCGTGCGTGCGTGCGTGCGTGCGTGCGTGCGTGCGTGCGTGCGTGCGTGCGTGCGTGCGTGCGTGCGTGCGTGCGTGCGTGTGTGTGTGTGTGTGTGTGTGTGTGTGCGTGTGTGTGTGTGTGTGGACCTATGTAGTGGTGGTTGCAACTGCATTGAATTTTGTAAACTACGTTATTGCACATTTAAGTGTCTGTTTTATCTTTTAAAGATGAACATAGTTCTTTGATTCATTTTGTTTAGTAATATGCAATTTGTATATTGGGTTTCTTTAAGATTCGAGTAATTAGAGGAGTGAGCTTTTCAATGTAAGGAAGCTTGTACATTACTATTGG
Organism: Platerodrilus igneus; assembly: GCA_036346225.1. NCBI lineage: Eukaryota > Metazoa > Arthropoda > Insecta > Coleoptera > Lycidae > Platerodrilus > Platerodrilus igneus. Next base: position 22,610 of record JARFIW010001412.1, read on the forward strand.
TGTAGTTGTTTTTTCTTGTTGGATGATGTTGGTGTCAATTATTTTGTCTGAAAGTTGTTTTGGATAGTCATCATTGATGAGAACTTTTTTAATTCTTCATTGTTGTTTTTTAAGAAGATCGGTTTGCTTATTCTTGTAATGCGATGTTTAAGTGCTAAGATGGTATTGATTTTGTGTTTGTTGCAATGATTGGATTTGTAGTTTATGTATCTTCCAGAATTAGTTGGGTTTTTTTAATAATAAAAAATATGGTATTTTTCTTTCAACTTCTTTTTCTATTGTGAATTTAATGTGTTTATTGAAATTGTTGAAATGTTCAAGAGTTACTTCTATTTGGTTGTGTGGAATAGAGCAAATTATGTCATCAACATATTTTACCAAGAAACGCATTTGAAAAGGAAGATTGGTGTGTGTGTGTGTGCGTGGGTGCGTGGGTGCGTGCGAGTGTGCGTGGGTGCGCGGGTGCGTGGGTGCGTGGGTGCGTGCGTGCGTGCGTGCGTGCGTGCGTGCGTACGTGCGTACGTGCGTGCGTGCGTGCGTCCGTGCGTGCGTGCGTGCTGCGTGTGTGTGTGTGTGTGTGTGTGTGTGTGTGTGTGTGTGTGTGTGTGTGTGTGTGTGTGTGTGGACCTATGTAGTGGTGGTTGCAACTGCATTGAATTTTGTAAACTACGTTATTGCACATTTAAGTGTCTGTTTTATCTTTTAAAGATGAACATAGTTCTTTGATTCATTTTGTTTAGTAATATGCAATTTGTATATTGGGTTTCTTTAAGATTCGAGTAATTAGAGGAGTGAGCTTTTCAATGTAAGGAAGCTTGTACAATACTATTGGTGTAGTTGTTTTTTCTTGTTGGATGATGTTGGTGTCAATTATTTTGTCTGAAAGTTGTTTTGGATAGTCATCATTGATGAGAACTTTTTTAATTCTTCATTGTTGTTTTTTAAGAAGATCGGTTTGCTTATTCTTGTAATGCGATGTTTAAGTGCTAAGATGGTATTGATTTTGTGTTTGTTGCAATGATTGGATTGTAGTTTATGTATCTTCCAGAATTAGTTGGGTTTTAATAATAAAATATGGTATTTTTTTCAACTTTTTCATTGTGAATTTAATGTGTTTATTGAAATTGTTGAAATGTTCAAGAGTTACTTTATTTGGTTGTGGAATAGAGCAAATTATGTCATCAACATATTTTACCAAGAAACCATTTGAAAAGGAAGATGGTTTGTGTCTAGCTGGGGGGTGGCTGTGTTTGTAGTGTGATAGTGTTTTTTTTGCGGTAATATTTAATTTTATTTTTTAAATTTTTTTTTAGTAATATGCAATTTGTATATTGGGTTTCTTTAAGATTCGAGTAATTAGAGGAGTGAGCTTTTCAATGTAAGGAAGCTTGTACAATACTATTGGTGTAGTTGTTTTTTCTTGTTGGATGATGTTGGTGTCAATTATTTTGTCTGAAAGTTGTTTTGGATAGTCATCATTGATGAGAACTTTTTTAATTCTTCATTGTTGTTTTTTAAGAAGATCGGTTTGCTTATTCTTGTAATGCGATGTTTAAGTGCTAAGATGGTATTGATTTTGTGTTTGTTGCAATGATTGGATTTGTAGTTTATGTATCTTCCAGAATTAGTTGGGTTTTTTTAATAATAAAGAATATGGTATTTTTCTTTCAACTTCTTTTTCTATTGTGAATTTAATGTGTTTATTGAAATTGTTGAAATGTTCAAGAGTTACTTCTATTTGGTTGTGTGGAATAGAGCAAATTATGTCATCAACATATTTTACCAAGAAACTCATTTGAAAAGGAAGATTGGAAGTAATTGTATCCAATAAAAGGTCCATAACTATTTGAGCTAAGATCGGAGAGAGTGGTGAACATATTGGTGTACTAAAACATTAAAGATAAGTTGTTTTTTCATATGTGAAGTATGTGTTGTTGAATATTAAGTTAATGGTACTTATAAACATAGTTTTTGATAAATTACAATGAGGTTCGATTTTGTTCCATTGTTCTGATATGATTTGTAATACTAGTTCTGTTGGAATGTTGGTAAATAAAGATGTGGCATCTAGTGATATAAGTATATGATCTGCAGGTAAGTTGCAATTGTTGTAAGAGTCTACGAAGGAGAAGCTATCTTTGGTGTTGTAACCTTCATGAGGAAAAGATTGTTTTAGAATATCTGCACAGAAGTGAGCTATATTGCAAGTAGAATATTTATTGTCAAAAAATCTGGTAATAGTTTTATAAATAGTATTAATCAAATTTAAATGTAAGTTATACACTGATTTAATGTTATCTTATTACCTTACTTTGTAGCATTTTCAAATGCTACGTTTGCAAAATAACCCCAATAATTACTTTTATTATGTAGTCATACATAACCCCTAATATATGCAACACACTTTACAATATCTATTACGCAGTTGGTATATTTAATCAGCTATAATAAATACATTAGGACATAATAATTATATCCCAACAATTGATTCAGTTGTTGTTTACAACATTTAATTTATATTCTTATATGATTCAATACAAAATTTATTATTACATTTATAATGTAGATAAATAAATACATTCCTAATTTACATCTTTATGAAATATTTGGTAATAAGTGTAGCCATCTGCCGTAAATATACGAAATTACGAAGGTGTCGTAGTATATGACAACTTGTTCTTAATCGGAAAGCAGTCTAAGGTCGCCTCTTATCAAACGAACATGGCTCGTTTAGCGTCCTCTGACCTGAGGATCGGGATAGTAGAGAGAAGTGAGTGAAACGTCGAGAATGATCCACGCGATGTTTCCTTAGGGAATTAACAATGCACTTTTCGGTACGTTAGTTCAGGATCTAATATTACAATTTGTTTACGATGCACACACTTGATTGTTAGTCTGGTTTTTAGAAGAATCGCCGTGATATTTATTTACATCTATCTTGGATGCTCGTAATTTCGATGCAGTACAATTGCTTGGTACAAGATTGCAAGATTTCACCTTGTTTGAATTAAATAAATGGATCAATTATCTGCGAAGAGGCATGGTCAAAGTCCGATTAGCCATAATTCGTTACACAAACAGCACGTAATCGATACATAAATCTGGTTGGTATAACAAGTGTTGAACTGAATTTTCAAGGTGCGTACTCTTTATAATTTTATCCGAAAGATGTCACTTGCCAACTTCGTTTTGTTTACATTCTAACAATGGTATTATAAAACGTAATTTGGCTATAAATATTTTATGAAATTTAAGTGAATTTAAAAATTAGAAACAGGGTGTATTTCGCATTGATTATGTAATTTGATAATATTGATCAATACATATAAACATAACCCTAGTTCTAGCGTAATTAATTATAACTTGCTATAACAGCTATCAAGTAAATTTTTATATTATTCACCTCTTATTATGATTAAAGAGAGACATTATAATGCTCTAGTGAGTTTATAGTGAAGCTTATTCGTTTACAACATTCCATTCTTTAAATTATATTAATGTTGCGATCCACTATTAAGCAACCCGTCAAACATACAAACGCCCGGGGCACAGCGTATTCTTCAGCATTCGAGAATCCTTCTACAAAGTTCTAGATAATGAGTCATATCTTAATGCAGGGTATATATAAGGCCGCTTATGAATGTAAGAGTTAGTCTATTCTTGAATGTCTAATATAAATTATATCGTTGTAAAGTAAACGTAGTTGAGTTTTTAGAATATATACATAAATGATATGCTGTGTCTAATGTGCATGCAGCTTGCAGTATACATAAATAAATAGAAGTGTATAAACAAATAGTTGTGTTAGTGTTGTTAATGAACCTATGGTAAAGAAGATAGTTTAAGAAGATATTAGTGCATGTAAATTCATTAGTGTAATAGTGCTTCATTGTTAAGTGTCCTGAAAACATCTATAAATAAGGCATATACTGTTAATTAGACTTGTGAACAGTAAGTAATAAAGACGTTTGTTATTACTTGTTTTAAATTAAAGAAACGCGGTAGTAGTAGCGCGTTACACTGGTGTCAGGCATTTGTGGGGTATATAGTGATTAATTTAAAAGGAAAACACACAAGCCTAAAGACATTTAAGTAGTTTGTATATGCCAGTGACAAGAAATCAAAGTAAAATGGAGGCAGACACTTTAATGAATTTCCTCAAGGATTTTAAATCCGGTATGGAGGAAAGGTCGGCTAAACTAGACTTGACACTTAGTGAAAATGCTGAGAAAATGGAGGAGAGGTCGGCTAAACTGGAAGTGACACTAAATGAAAAGTTTACTGAAAATGCCGCAAAAATAGATGAAAAGTTTACTGAAAATGCTGCAAAAATAGATGAAAGGTTTACTGAAAACGCTGAGAAAATGGAAAGGTTAAGTGAAAATGCTGCCAAAGTGGAAGAAATGTTGAATGAAAGTACAGCCACGTTAGAACAAAGATTAATGGAAAGTTCCATTGCATTGAAAGAAGATTTTACTGAACAAGTAAAACAGTTGAGCAAAAGTTGGATAATAAATTGGTAAAAATGGAAGAAGATGTGATGAGGCTTCAAGAACAAATGATTTCACTAACAACGCGACCACTTGAATTACCAAGCCAAGTTGTTAATCAGAACATTCCAGAAATAAGAACAATGGAAAGAAGCGAGTCAATTCCGTCTAAATTTAAAGTAAAACCACCTACATTCGATGGTAAAACACCTTGGCCCACATATTTGAAACAATTTGAAGCTGCTGCATTAGCCAACGGTTGGTGCAACAAAGAGAAGGCTATCTCCTTAATAGTGGCCCTACGGGGGGAGGCTCTTAACATCTTACAAACGATTCCCGATCACCAGCAGAATGATTACGGCCTCTTAACATCGAAGCTTGAGATGAGATATGGAGATGCTCACCTTCAACAGGTTTACCACGCACAAGTTAAGAACCGCTCGCAAAAGACAAGTGAAAGCCTGCAAGAATTCAAAGCTGACATTGCCAGATTAGTTAGATTGGCATACCCAACGGCACCAGACAGCTTCCTCGAACAACTTGCTGTCCAAACATTTGTGGATGGCGTTAAGGATGGCGAAATACAGCAAGCGCTAAGACTAGCACGGCCAAAAATGTTGGATGACGCACTGGCCCATGCGCTTGAATTTGAAGCAGCTAAGCAGACATCACATAGGGTGAGTCACAAAGCTCGGTCTGCCTTAGAGGAACCTGGTCATGCTCAGAACAGCATAGATGAAATAGTCAATCGTGTGTTTGAAAAGCGAAAGGCGGAAAGGCTGAAAAGACAACGACCGCGGAGATGGCGTCTACGATGCTGGAGCTGCGGTGAAGTTGGCCATATGCAGAGACGCTGTACTCAACCAAAGAAACAACCGGTTGTGCCAAAGCTGGTCCATGTAAGGGGGCGAACTTCGACAGCACAGCGTAGTGCCCCGGAGATTATCATCCGTGCTGCATCGTCGGTGGAAAGTCTGGACAGCATTTATATCGATGGTAGAATTAATGGTAGGGTTGTCCGATTACTTGTGGATACAGGAGCGACAAGAACTATTGTGAGACCAGATTTGGTTGGTCGTGGAAAAGTGCTACCTGTATCGGTGTGTCTCCGAACGGCAAGTGGTGAGAAGATTGGTACTCACGGAGAGACTGCCGTTATGTTGACAATTGGGGACAAATTAATTAATCATCGAGTGTTGGTAGCTGAAATTACAGAAGAAGTGATCTTGGGAATGGATCTCATGAGAGAATATGGGTTTCATGTAAACATGAAAGAAAATGTGCTTCGGATAGATGATGATGAGATTCCATTTCAAGGTAGGAGTAACCAGACGATGCAAGTACGAATGATTTGCGATGTAAAAATACCCGGGAAGGCGGAAATGATAGTAATGGGACACCCGGATGGTACGCTCCGGGAAGGACAAGTATGCATGATGGAAGCAACTGAATCGGGAATGGGTCAGGAGGGACTTCTGATTGGAAGAACGCTGGTAAAGTCTCGAAACATGGTACCAGTAAGGGTGCTGAACATTAATCCCCATACAGTGACCCTGAAGAAAGGCATGATTGTGGGAAGTTGCATTCCAGTATGTCATATTAAACGTTGTGTGGACGACACGAAAAATAAACCAACCAACGGTTGCTCACAGAAATTGCTGGATATGTTGATACCCTCGTGTCAAGGATTAAATGGCGACCAACTGGGCAAGGTAAAAGAACTGGTCAGACGATATCGAGGTGTGTTTGCACTGGATGATAGTGAGAAAGGAAGGACGAATGTTGTGCAGCACAAGATCAATACTGGAGATGCGCAACCGATAAGACAGCACCCCAGGCGGCTTCCTTTGGCAAAACGTAAGGAAGCTGAGCAAATTATTACCGATATGGAAGAACAGGGAGTGATTGAACCTCGAATAGTCCATGGGCATCCCCGGTAGTGCTTGTCAAGAAAAGGACGGGTCGACAAGGTTTTGTGTAGACTACCGGCGGCTTAATAATGTGACAAAGAAAGACAGCTATCCTTTGCCCAGAATTGATGACACCTTAGATACTCTATCCGGATCTAAATGGTTTTCGACCTTGGACTTGAAAAGCGGATACTGGCAGGTAGGCTTGGAGCCAAACGATAAAGAAAAGACTGCCTTTACAATTGGAACTGGATTATGGCAGTTCAAGGTCATGCCATTTGGATTATGCAATGCTCCTGCTACTTTTGAACGATTGATGGAGTCGGTACTGCGTGGACTGTCCTGGAAGACATGTCTGGTGTACCTGGACGACGTGATAGTGTTAGGCCGGTCTTTTGAAGAACATCTTAAGAACCTAGAGGAGATATTCCAAAGATTACGCGGGGCAAACCTTACATTAAGCCCCAAGAAGTGCCACCTATTTGGAAAAGAGGTGAAATACCTAGGACATGTCGTTTCGGAGAGCGGAATAAGAGTTGACCCTGACAAAATAAAAACGGTACAAGAGTGGCCTACACCAGCAGATATACACCAACTACGCAGTTTTCTGGGATTGTGCACATATTACCGACGTTTTATACTTGGGTTTGCGAACATTGCCAAACCGTTAACAAAATTAACCGAAGATGGACAAGAATATGATTGGAATGAAGACTGCCACAGAGCATTTGAACATCTGAAACGGCTACTAGTTACAGCACCAATTTTGAGTTATCCACGGATGGAGGGGAAATTTGTGTTGGATACCGATGCCAGTAACACAGCTATAGGAGGCGTTCTTTCTCAAGTGCAGGACGGACAAGAAAAAGTTATTGGGTATTTCAGCAAGGTCTTGTCGCGGCCAGAAAGGAACTATTGTGTGACAAGAAGGGAGCTGTTGGCCGTCGTCAAATCCGTAGAGCACTTTTATAAGTACTTATACGGCCGTAAATTCCTGTTGAGAACAGACCATGCTGCACTGAAATGGTTACTGCAGTTTCGAAATCCTGAAGGGCAAGTGGCAAGGTGGATAGAGCGGCTGCAGGAATATGACTTTGATACTGAACATCGTGTAGGAACTAGCCATCGGAATGCAGACGCTCTATCAAGGAGACCTTGTCCGATGGACTGCAATCATTGCTCCAAGATGGAAGAGAAAATAAGTGTCATCCATAGAATGACGGTAACCGATGATACTTGGCAACTCGAAAGAATACGAGAAGACCAGGAGAATGACGCCGAATTGGGACGTATTATTGAGTGGAAAAATAGAGGACAACGACCAGCTTGGGAAGAAATTAGTATTTCAAGTAGGAGCCTGAAGGCATACTGGGCACAGTGGGACTCCTTGATGATGGGAAATAGAATCTTGAAACGACGCCTGGAATTTGAAGATGGCACTGAGAGACTTCAAGTAATAGTGCCGAGAAGCAGAGTGCCGGAAGTGTTGCAGCACTTGCACGATGGTATTTCCGGAGGGCACTTTGGCGTGAAAAGAACTCTCGAAAGAGTGAGAGAAAGATTCTATTGGGTGAACTGCAAAGAAGATGTGAAGGAGTGGTGCCGGAAATGTGAATTGTGTGCCTCTGCAAATGGCCCGGTCTCAAAACGGAAAGCCCCAATGAGACAGTATAACGTGGGGAATCCTTTTGAAAGGGTAGCCATTGATATAGCTGGTCCGTTTCCTGAATCAGAGAAAGGGAATAAATACATCTTGGTTGCAATGGATTATTTTACCAAATGGCCGGAGGCATATGCTATACCTAACCAAGAAGCCGAGACGGTTGCAGATGTACTAGTGAGGGAGTTGTTTTGTCGCTTTGGAGTTCCGTTGGAATTACACTCCGATCAAGGTCGGAACTTCGAATCAGCGTTGTTTCAAAACGTCTGCAAGCATCTTGGAATCAGGAAAACTAGAACCACGCCACTTCATCCTCAATCGGATGGAATGGTTGAAAGAATGAACAGAACGTTAGGAAAGTACCTGGCCAAAGTTGTCTCTGAACATCAACGGACTGGGACCAATATCTACATTTGTTCCTACTGGCGTACCGATCTTCGGTACATGACAGCACAGGATACTCGCCCGCTTGCGTAATGCTAGGACGTGAATTGCGGCTACCATGTGATCTTCAGTTTGGATTTAAACCTGGAGAAGAGATCGCCGGTGAAGATTACGTTAGTAAGCTTCGTGAAAGATCAAATAGTATTCACGAAAACGTCCGAAAGAATATACAGGCAGCAAGCGATCGAATGAAATCACAATATGACACGAGAGCACAAGAAGGTGGTTATCAACCTGGAGATTTAGTGTGGTTGTACAATCCACAAAGAAAACGTGGATTGTCGCCAAAACTACAAAGACAATGGGAAGGGCCGTACGAAGTGTTAAAAGGATTAATGATGTAGTGTACCGGATCAGAAGATCCCCTCGTGGTAAACCGAAAGTGGTACACTTTGACCGTTTAACACCCTACACTGGCAACAACCAGGAAGACTCAAATATTGATAATGGTGTTCGGCAAGTTATTAATCATGAGCCAAATGCAGATTTTGAGAGCTTTATGGCGGCGTATGGTGGTTCCGCTAAAGCGAGATTTGGCGTTGTTGTTGAAAAACAGCAAGATCTGTTTAGAGCACCAGAAGAGTATTCCCTTGCACATTGCGTAGCTCAAGATTTGGAAATGTCAAGGGGAATAGCTGTTGTTTTCAAGAAAAAGTTTGGATGTGTGGATGAATTAGTACAACAGCAGCCAACTGTAGGAAAATCTTTGGTTCTTCAATATAAAAATCGTTATGTTTACTATCTGGTCACCAAAAATTCTTCATGGCAGAGACCTAGTTATGGACATCTATGGGAGGCTTTGCTAAATCTTAAGGCGCAGATGATGGAAAATGGAGTAACGAGACTAGCGGTGCCCAAGCTGGGCTGTGGACTGGATCGCTTGGATTGGAGGATAGTCCGAAATATGCTAGAAGTAGTTTTCCAGGGAACCAACGTCCAGGTTCTTGTTTGTTGTTATCAACCGGTTGCCTACCAAGACCAGGAAAAGAGTGTTGACTGTTACTTCCAACGACGCGGTGGATGCACCAGAGGAGATAGCTGCCGATACCGTCACCAGTCATCGAATTGGCGTCAAGATGGATTTACAGTTACGAGACGTAACGGTTTTAAAGAGGGGGCAGTGTTGCGATCCACTATTAAGCAACCCGTCAAACATACAAACGCCCGGGGCACAGCGTATTCTTCAGCATTCGAGAATCCTTCTACAAAGTTCTAGATAATGAGTCATATCTTAATGCAGGGTATATATAAGGCCGCTTATGAATGTAAGAGTTAGTCTATTCTTGAATGTCTAATATAAATTATATCGTTGTAAAGTAAACGTAGTTGAGTTTTAGAATATATACATAAATGATATGCTGTGTCTAATGTGCATGCAGCTTGCAGTATACATAAATAAATAGAAGTGTATAAACAAATAGTTGTGTTAGTGTTGTTAATGAACCTATGGTAAAGAAGATAGTTTAAGAAGATATTAGTGCATGTAAATTCATTAGTGTAATAGTGCTTCATTGTTAAGTGTCCTGAAAACATCTATAAATAAGGCATATACTGTTAATTAGACTTGTGAACAGTAAGTAATAAAGACGTTTGTTATTACTTGTTTTAAATTAAAGAAACGCGGTAGTAGTAGCGCGTTACATTAATATATAACTTGGTATAAATCATACAGCTGATTTAATTTCAGACTAAATATATTTTTGCTTCTTTTGTCATCTGATTATGAAACGTTACTCAATTTATTTACTATATTAATGTATTTAAAATCTATACATTCCAATTGTGAGTAGTTAACGGATCCGATTTCTACATAAAATAATAATTGTTGCATTTTATTAGAATCAAACGTTAAGGTTCAGCATTAACGTGAAACTTAAAATCAAGAGAGTTATATTTTCATTTTATATATATTTAAAGAAAGTTAAGTTACTATTGCACAAACATTTTTAAATACCTGAATTATATATACGTTCCATTTTTACTATAATATATAAATTTGTTAAAGGAAATTTATGCTACATTATACTTCTCTAAGATACTTAGAACACTTTTATTTAAACAAAAAGGGTTACAATCTTTGAGTATATAAAATACTCTTATAAAGGTTAATGCTACAAGATATAAAGGTACTTACAACATCATGTTATTTTGAAATATATTGGAGGAGCAAACTGCTGCCTCATATGTTATATTTTAAATCTTGTAATTTATTTCAGGTATCTCATCGTTGTAGTTAACTTCTGGGTTCTACATTCCCCTTTTTTCTGAATGTATTGGCGCTCAATATTTTGTTAATTTTTTTTTATATCAATTCCCACCCCTGAACCATTGCTTTCCATCGCTTAGAGTAAAGTCTAGAGCATAGCATCGGTAACACCCAATTCCCCTGAATAAGGTTTAGGGTTAAACTGGCGCATCCAACGTATGGGCTTCGATTTTCTTACACTGTTGCCACAAGGTGTAGCACTCGATCTTGATAAAATAAAATTTTACATTGGCACACATCAGTGTGGTCTGATTTTGTTGGTCGTTCGTTTACACTTATATTTAACGTACTGGATCAGCAAATAGTAGCTTCATTTTTTTGAAATTGGTCTAGTCGATTATAATTCTAAAGAAAGATACCAATTTTCTATATTTTTTACTGAACCCTTGCCATCCTTTCAAATAATTTTTTAACCTACACAAAAAAAAAATACTAATATTAGTGTTTCTTTAAAATTAAAAATATAAAAAAAAAAGATGTTTTATTAAATCATCTTGTGTACCCTTGTGTACACCTATTAATTAGAAATATTAGATCAAAATGTTTGAACCATTCAAAATTGATTACTTACATATAGAAGAAATAAATTATGAACTTCCAATACGAGGGATAATAAGTAAAAAGGAACCGTCTGATAAAAGAAAAATATTAGGTAGATTTTTAGCATTCATTCATTAGGTCTTCAGTCCTGGAACTGGTTAGATGCGTACCGTCATTGTTTCCTATTCTGAACTAACCTACAGATTTTCCTGAAATTTGCACAGTCTGCATCTATCACTATCTGATCTAGGTCAACATCTACCTCTTTTTTCCTATCTCTGCTTGTAATATATCCCATACTATTCCCCAAAAATCCCTTAGAACGTATTCTGCCCTTTTATTTCTCTTATATATATATAAATGATTAATTGACATTTATTCTATTTTTGACCAAAACTGTCCCAAAAAATAATTTCAACTTACTATCGAATATATATATATATATATATATATATATATATATATATTAAGGATGTTATCTATTTAAGAAAACGTTTTGCATTGCTTGAATACACTATTTACTTATATAACTCATTTCGTATCTGGGCAAACATTTCTAGAAAAAGGAGCAACTTACTTAACTGAAAGTTACATTATTATTTACTATAAAATTTACAAGTAGGTAGTTACGTAGTCATTTGCTATAATAGTGAACAAAATCCAATATTCGCATGACATCGGCGATATTTAAGCAAATTTTGTTGTATATGAATGTAACATTTGAAGCATTTAATATTTAATATGATATGAATTGACGTCTAGAAAATGAAGTCGAGTTTGCGTTAATCAGAGCGTTTAACTAATGATATGTTGTGTTTTGAATTGAACGATACTTATTGTTGTGCGGTTAATGTTTTATTGCGGGTTTTATAACTTAGGTAGAATAAAATTTTCTAAACAATAAGCTTGTTTATGTTAGGACTTAAGTGTTATATAGGAATAGACTTACTTTAAAATGACGATTTCTGTATTTCTCCGAATCATCAAAGCAACTAAAAATACTGTACTCAATAAAACTTAGTGCAAGCATAAGTATTATAATTAAAAGTGTTGTTCAGTTAGTTTGATTTTGCTGATTTAA